>OY998229.1:46536164-46537524 GCA_963922035.1 Amblyjoppa proteus
AATAAAAAAAAAAAAAAAAACACGACGACGACGACGGCGACGACGACGACAAAAAAAAAAAAAAAAAACGACGACGACGACGAGAGGAAAAAAAAAAAAAAACGATGAAAAAAAAAAAAAAAAAAGACGACGACGACGACAATTAAAAAAAAAAAAAAAACACGACGACGACGACGACGACGACGACAAAAAAAAAAAAAAAAAAAAAAAAAAAAACGACGACGACGACGACAATTTAAAAAAAAAAAAACGACGACGACAATAAAAAAAAAAAAAAAAAAAAAAAAAAAAAAAAAAAAAAAAAAAAAAAAAAAAAAAAAACGACGACGACGACGACGACAATTTAAAAAAAAAAAAACGACGACGACGACGACGACGACAAGTTAAAAAAAAAAAAAAAAAAAAACGACGACGACGACGACGACAATTAAAAAAAAAAAAAAAAAAACGACGACGACGGCGACGACGGCCTCGCGCGCGCGCGCGCGTTATATGCAGAGCCCCGAAGGGGCTCTATATATATAGAGTTTTTTTTTTTTTTTTTTTTTTTTTTTTTTTTTTTTTTTTTTTTTTTTTTTTTTTTTTTTTTTTTTTTTTTTTTTTTTTTTTTTTTTTTTGCTCGTCGTTTTTTTTTTCTCGTTTTTTTTTTTTTTTTTTTTTTTTTTTTTTTTTTTTTTTTTTTTTTTTTTTTTTTTTTTTTTTTTTTTTTTTTTGCTCGTCGTTTTTTTTTTTTTTTTTTTTTTTTTTTTTTTTTTTTTTTTTTTTTTTTTTTTTTTTTTTTTTTTTTGCTCGTGGTTTTTTTTTTTTTTTTTTTTTTTTTTTTTTTTACTTGGTCGTCGTCGTCGTCGTTTTTTTTTTTTTTTTTTTTTTTTTTTTTTTTTTTTTTTTTTCGTCGTCGTCGTCGTCGTCGTCGTTGCCGTCGCCGTCGTCGTCGTCGTCGTCGTCGTTGCCGTCGCCGTCGTCGTCGCCGCCGTCGTCGTCGTTTTTTTTTTTTTTTTTTTTTTTTTTTTTTTTTTTTTTTTTTTTTTTTTTTTTCTCTTTTTTTTTTTTTTTTTTTTTTTTTTTTTTTTTTTTTTTTTTTTTTTTTTTTTTTTTTTTTTTTTTTTTTTTTTTTTTTTTTTTTTTTTTTTTTTTTTTTTTTTTTTTTTTTTTTTTTTTTTTTTTTTTTTTTTTTTTTTTTTTTTTTTTTTTTTTTTTTTTTTTTTTTTTTTTTTTTTTTTTTTTTTTTTTTTTTTTTTTTTTTTTTTTTTTTTTTTTTTTTTTTTTTTTTTTTTTTTTTTTTTTTTTTTTTTTTTTTTTTTTTTTTTTTTTTTTTTTTTTTTTTTTTTTTTTTTTTTTTTTTTTTTTTTTTTTTTTTTTT